>FR990070.1:21564235-21609235 GCA_905404285.2 Erannis defoliaria
ACTTAGAAACTAGTACAATTTATTTTACAGTTATCCAGATTACGTGTATGCCGCGAGCAGTCCAGCTTCCGCAAGCAGCACCCGTTCACGAGTATGACGCATGTGCCAGCCATCGCTCTCCTCGCCATATTTTAGGGAGGAGGGCAACCCGCCACACGACGCCACCGCAAGAAAAAGCCTTTAGGTGAGCATGAGTGCTCCGGGCATACACGCATTATTTTACAATTTAAACGAAAACATTTCAACATTAATTACACACATACTACATCGTTACATTTTTCCGCCAGCACTGTCGGCAGAGGTAGTCCCCTTTTTCGCAGCGTTGAGCATAACCTCAATGACGCGTGCATCACGATTACGCATCGCCATTTTAAGGTTATGGTCAACAACTCTATCTGTCGACAAAGACTCTGCGCGCCTCACAAAACGTTCCACCCCGTCCTCAGCGCCGTCGGTATAGTAGACACAGCTGGTTGTGTGTCGTGACACTGCCACTACCGCGTGTGGGACACTGTCATGGAGCCTCTGTCTCTCTTTCTTCAAACGGACGATTTTTACCGACGCGTATGTCAACCCCTGGGCTTCGTGGATGGTCAGGGTGCGCGATCCAACACCAGTCCCGTATTCCAGATTTATTAGGGACTCCTTTTCCTCTTGGGTGTAAACAAGGAAAAGGGTATTCGGGAGGGTGTTGGGAATTTGCGCACCTGTCCATCTTTTCAGCTCCATGGAATGTACCACTGATCTTTTTGAGTACATTCCAGGGTAGACCTCGCTAAGCACGTACGCCACATCCATCGGGCATCGGTACGAATAAGACAATTCCTGGCTGATGGTCGCTACCAGGCCGGGGCTGCTGTACCTTAACTCGAAGAGGTTCTCTCTATCGATGTAAGGCAGCTGATTGATATCTCCAACGAGAACAATTTCACTAGCACCTGACAGCCGAGTTGCCATTACTATGGCCCCAAAATGGTTCATGAGAGCCTCGTCTATAATTAGACGAGTGCAGCCGCCCCGCTCTCCGAAACCATTTACTAAGATTGAGGCCATAGTGCGCACCTTGGTGAATCTTATACGGTGCGCTAGCTTAACTCTTAGTTCCTTGGCCGTCTCGATGGTAGTAGTAACTATAATGTCCTTGTTCTCGTTGAAGTTATCAATAACCCACGTTGTCTTGCCGCTTCCGGGAACCCCGTTGACCCAGGTGATGCTCGGTACCGCCCAGCTAATGTCTTGACCACAGGGTCCCGAGATGGACTCGGCCATCCTCAGGATCCTGTCGTCCAGCATTATCTTTGTGCACCGGGCGGTGACTACCATGCGGTCGTTTGATGTGGTAACGTACTTTGGCAGGCCCGTTCGCTGCGTCTCACCCTCATCCAAGGCCACGAACCCACTCGACATATTATATGCCGCCATATAATGACCCGTCATTTTCCCCCTGATGACTAGGGAAGCGTCATTGTCATATATAGCAGCATCCGCCTCCTCGAGTCTCACCTTCAGGAGTCCCTCATTTCCTATCCTGAAGGCTTGCATGATTTTCTTGCAGACGGTCAAATTGACTTCTCTGGTCGCTTTTGTGACCGCCTGAAACTCGAGGAATGCATTTAATATGTGGTCCGATGGCCCCTCTACTGGCTTTAGACTAGGCGAACTGACCTGCCCCATGTCGGCTCTCGTCCGGTTTACAAATTCCTTGGGCTCGTTTTTCCTCGGTGCTTGTCTCACGAAATCCTCAACAGAAGCAGCCTGTCTTTCTTCCGTTTTGGATTTCATGGTTCTGGTGAGTGCACCAAGGACTTCCATAAAGCCTCTTTTCCTGGCAACAAGCTCCGCTCTCTCCTTCGGACTACCACGTTTCCTCTCTTTAGCCTCGGCCCTTTCAGCAACTACCTTCAGCTGAAGACGCTCTGATCCATTCTGAGTGATTGGGTTCGGTACGGGGTGCCCCCAGCTGTCAGTGGGGCTGGTCGCCGTTGCCGCATCGTGTCTGGGGACTTTGAGGTAACTTAAGTTTTCCCCTCTGTCCTCATACACGATGACCTCATGATGTTTCGAGGCTATTAAGCAACCGTTGCGATCTGCGACTTCCCCCTTTTCGAACCCAAGGATCATTGCGTCCACGCTTATTTTGCGGGGTACGACCCTCTCTCCCTCCCCGGCCTCCCCCACCATGGTAAGCACCGAGCATGCCTGAGCGAAAGGAGTCTCTGCACCCCACTCGAATAGCGCGATCGTCTTACTTTGCGATCGCACCATTCGACAGGGGTAGCCAGACAGCCTTGACACAGGTAACGCGTCATATGTACAACGCTTCATACTCGTTTTATGAGTGCTTCCATTAAGAAGAGAGGCCAGGCCGGGAGAAATCGTACATTTCCTCCTCGTTCCCGCTTGGCAGAAGCTGATACCGAGAGTCTCGCAAACGTCGTCCATGAAGAGAGCTACACCTCGAATCCTGATTCCCGGGTTTCCACTTTCTCCACCCGCCAATAGCTGCTTAATGGCGGTGTCAGCTGGATACGTTACCGTTGCGGGATCATCAGAACACGAGGCGCACTGAGCAAACTGAGGCTCTTCGGGAATCGGCGATGGTCGTGATGTTGATGTTGGTGTTGATGTTGATGCTGATGTTGATGCATGTAATCTTGGGGGGAGTACCGGAAGGGAAGTTGCTCCGTTTTTCCTGGCCGTGATTATAACAACCCTGCTCGCAAATGCCAAGAAAGGTGTTTTCTTGGCCCGGTCCTCCAAGATCGAAGGGAGAGTGGACTGATCGAGCTTTGTCTGGATTTCGATCTCTAGGTCCATTCTTTCCAGGCCAAACCTTGGACATTCCAGGAGCACGTGCCAGATGGTTTCGTCACAAACCGGGTCGCAGATACAGGATGGACTGTCCTTGAGATGGAAGCGGTGCAGATAGGCGGCGAATCCACCATGACCGGTTAGAATCTGGGCATGAATAGGTGTTATTTTCATGTCCTTAAGTACGCGTCTAGCGAAAGTGACCGTAGGTAAGAAAACCTTGGTCACTGAGCCCGTACTTGAGGATTCGTACCGCAACTGCCACTTCATAACAGTATCCTCCCGTATCCGTTTCCTGACGAAAGACACCGGCACTTTGCTATAATCCGGAGCCGTTTTCTTAAACAACGCAGCCTTCTTCGCCAACTCGTCCGCTCTTTCGTTCCCTGGGGTACCTACATGGGCTCTCAGCCAGAAGAGTCTCACGACCCTGCCCTCCTCCCGGATATCACGTATGCAACTCTTGATGCTCTGGGCTAGAGGGTGAGTCACAGATGGGCACCGCAGCAGATCAAGCGAAGATCTAGAATCGCTCAAAATGCTAACCGATGCCCTCCCCGACTCACTCGCCATCTTAACGGCCCTATAGAGTGCGTACAATTCCGATTGGAAGACAGTATTGTGAGGCTCCAGGCGAAAGGTGGAATACCTGGACTCCCTACCTTCTTCCCACCAAGTGAGGGCAGCTCCGACTTTCCCCTCAATCTTGCTGCCGTCGGTGAAAATCTGGGGGCCGACAACTTGATGGTTTTCCAGGGTTTCGGGGTCCAGGTCTTCCAAGCGCTCATACTCGGTTGTTGTGAGTAATGATGGATGTGGGAACCGTTTGTATTCCACATTGCGCTCTAGCTCTCTCCCAGGTGGCATGTGGTCCTCAGAGTACCCCTTTTTGATGGTGAATAGGGATGCAGCCTCAAGAACCCGAAGGTCCAGGGGTAATTGGCCCGAGAGGATTAGTGCCGATGTCAGAGAGACCGTGCGGTACGCCTTGCAGATCTTTTGCAGGAAGCCTCTTTGCAGTGAGTCTAACTGATTTCGTACCATCAGTTTCTCAGCTGCTGGAGACCATGCACTCGCTGCATACAACACGATCGGCTCTATCACCGACACGTAAATGGTTCTAACAATTTCTCCATTCAGACCCCACGTCACCTTTGCGGCACACGCAAGCTGCTTATAGATGTCCGCAACCTTGGTGCAAGTAGCAGACACGTGTGCGTTAAAGGTGAGTTTGCAGTCGATGACGAGACCTAACAACTTTAACTCGTTAACGAGTTTAAGCCGAGTGCCGGACATATGGATCACCGGGGAGTCATACTTAAGCTTCTTCGTGATAACCATCGCATTTGTTTTATGCGCGGCGAAGTTAAGTTTATTATGGACTCCCCATTCCTGTACGACCTCCAGGATGTTGTCAGCTTTTTGTTGCAAGGTATTGACCGCTGAATCGGAGAAAACAAGAACCACATCATCTGCGAAGGCCTGACAATATACCCCTAAACTAGCCATTTTGTGTAGGAGCGAATCGAGGATAAGGTTCCAAAAAGTTGGTCCACCAATGGATCCCTGGACACAACCTTTCGTAGTACCCTTCTCACTCGACGCTCTGGCATAGTTGACCCTGATCTTACGGTCTTCTAGGTATGAGGCTGCAAGAGCAAAGATGTTTCTTGGACATTTCTTGGCGATCATCTGCTTCTTTAGGGCCGGCCACCACGCGTTATCAAAGGCCCCCTCTATATCAAGCGATACCAGAAGGACAAGTTTTTTGGACTTGACCTCTGTCCGTATATGCTTGATGAGATCGTAGAGGGCGTCTTCGGTTCCACGCTGCGGCATGAATCCATACTGGCTAGGATGCAAGGTTGGGTTGAAATGCCACTGGAGTCTGCCAACAAAGAGTTTCTCAACTATCTTTCCAAGAACCGATAAGAGGCCTATCGGTCTGTAGGACTTAGGATGGGTGTAGTCTTCCTTACCCGGTTTGCGGATAATGCACACGTGAGCAATCTTCCAATGCTTAGGAAAGTGTGGCAGCGATAGGCACTTATTTGCCAGCGCCAAGAACACTTCCCTATCACATTGGATGACTGCTGTGCAAATATCGGCCGTCAATCCATCAGGCCCAGGAGCTTTTTTCGGATTTAAGTCCCTAAGAACCTTATCCAGCTCCGTGCCTGTAAATGGTGGATCGTCGTCCGACAGCTGATGTATATCCGCAGGGGTTTTCCCATCCGTGAGCCCTCTGACCAGCTTGTGGTGTTCACCTTCCGTAACTACAGAATCATCAGGATAAAACGTTTGCGCAAGGAGATCCGCTGACTGTTCAGGGCTCAGTGTTTCCCCTGCGGTGTTTCTCAGGAGCAAGTCGTCCTGTCTCCTTGCAGTTTTCCTTATGACTCTGTAGATTCCGTCCCACATACTCTCTCGGTCCTGTGTTGAGCAAAACTCCTTCCAACTCTCCGTGGCAGCCTCAGCAGCACTCTGCTGATATGCAACCTTTGCCAGCAAGTATTCATCGATAACGGCCCTTCTGCGATGGGGAGCAGCGTTTCTAATCCTTCTCTTCATCCTCAGAACTTTTTTCTTTAGTTGGTCCAGAGAGGGAGACCACCACGGGGGTCTCGGGTCTCCCTTCCGTAATCCCAACTTCGGGATCGTTTGGTCGCATGATCCACAGATGGTTTCTGAGTATGACGTAATTAGATCTTCAAACTCGCCCGGGTCTAATACCTCCGTTATTCTTTGGGGTGTGATGTTTTTAGCTACCAGGCTGGACTTGAAGTGTGCACGGAAATCGGACCAATTTGCCTTCTTGGTGTTATAAATGCGAGTTGAAGTTGACCTCAGAGGCTCCAAGGGCTTCTCCAACTGCAACGAGAAGGTAATCGCGTTATGGTCCGACGTTGTTACATTCCTATCCACACTCCAATCCTCGATCTTGCCTAGTAGTGACAGGCTGCAAGCGGTAACGTCTACCCTGCTCGTACACAACCTGCCCCCCCTGTGAACCTCGAAGGTTGGAACCTGACCCGTATTAAGAATTTGAAGATCCAACTCGTTTAAGAAGGAATTGTACGCCGCCCCCCGATGGTCCTCGGAAACACTTCCCCACCACTGACTCCAGGCGTTTACGTCTCCCCCCACTATGATGTTTACTGACTCGAATTTTCCACACACATCCCTAAGCCGCAACAGGTACGGGTCTAGGTCCTGGTCACCCTCGAAATAGACGGAAACGACTCCGATCCTAAACTTGCCAGATCTTATCAGCACTGCCGCAACATTTTCGGTCACCAACTGTGGATCATGAATAACCTCCAGTTGGTCACCGAAAACAACGACTGCAGCTTTCACCTGCTTTTGGCGATTCAGGGAGCACTGAACAATTCTAGTGCCTGGGTACTGTTTCATTACCCCTGTTCTACCAACATATGGCTCCTGAACAAGGGCAATGGAAACTCCCTTCGCCTGTGCCGCCTGAGCAAGCTCTGCCGTAGCAAGCCTAGAACGTTGCAGGTTTGCTTGTACAAAGCGCAACCCGCAACTCGACCCGTCCATATTTCGAGGGTGAACCCCGACCGCCCCGCTTTCCCCCAGTGTGCCCTTAACAAATGTAAGAAACGCGCGACCTAGCTATGCTGTCCCATTTGTGCCTTTCTTGGCACACATCGCTGAAGGCGTTGTGCGCCAGATCTTCCGATGTTCTTCCGGCTTTTAAACAATTGGAACATCTTGGAGGTTTTTCCGAAGCCCTCGCAGGACAGTCTCTCCCCATGTGCTCCCCGCTGCAGTAACTGCAGACGTTCTTCCGCACGTCCCTGCATACGGCCTTCGTGTGGCCGTACCCAAGGCACTTCGTGCACTGCACAAGGGGAGACTGGTCCTCCACATGGCTCCTTCCAACCCCCAGATGTATTTGTTTCGCCTGCGTGAAGCGCTTCCAGATTTCCGGAGAGACCTCCACAACAGGGTGGCACTGTAGCTGGTTCCTCGCACGTTTCCTAAATCTGACTCTGACGGTCTCCTTTGCCACATCAACGTCTTTCAGAAGGTGTTTATTCTGAGACAGGAGACAGTCTTCCATCTCCTTGTTGGTGTAGCACGAGAGAACGCCCCTTATGCACACTAGCGGGTTCTGCTGTCGCGGCTCCGTCACCGTAAGGTCCGTTTTATTTTGGACCCTGCCCTTAACAATCTTCAAGTCCTCAGTGCTCGCGCAGCTGAGGACAACTTTTTGATTTCGGGCTTTCCTGACTCTATCCACCCTAGCCCCTGTGTTTTTCAGATCCAGGGCCAACCTTATCCTCTCCGCAACGTTATCGCCCGTATGGAGCGGATTCGTCGAGGAGACGATAAGGGTGTGGTTTGGGAGTCTGGGAGGCTGCGGTCTTGCTGCAATTTGAGCATAAGTCACCGGTGGCTTTTCCACCGTGCCGTGACCGAGGTCTGTCACTCCCTTGCTGATGGTCGCAAGGGAACGTTTCACCTCCGCCAACTCGAGTTCCGCTCCCAGGCTCGGCCCCGTAGGCAGGGTCGGCTGAGGTTTGGCATCTCTAAGTTGGCGGACATCAGACGACATCTCTTTTATGCTCTCCGAGAGTGGTTTCAGTTGTAGGGTCAGGTCCAACGGTGATTGTGGTGGTACAGATGGTGGTGGTGTGGAAAACTCTTTCAGTGTTTGTTTTATTTCTCCTAGCGTGTCCTTTATATCCTGAAGGAGCTCTTCTCCGGCTACGTCCTGGGTTCGAGATGGTGGTGTAAGAGGTGGGGTCGTCATCGTCACCGGAGTTTCGGAGGTTAATTGAGGTTTTTCCCCAACCAGCCTCCGCAACTCGTCCAGCTGGTTGGAGAATTGGGCTAGCCGGACCTCGACGCCAACGAGGCTTTCGTTTATGGAGCTCAATTTCGGCTCCATAACTAGACTTCCAGCTTTCCCCCTCTCCTGTTGTACTTTAACCTCCAGGGACTTGACGAGTAGCCCCAACTCCCTGACTCCTTCGAATGGTTCCACCATCTCGTGGGCGAGCCACGAGCGAACGTTCTTGACCTCCTTCAGGGTCTCCTTGATGTCCTCGCGCGATCCCGACATTTCCGCGATGAGACTCTGCCTCATCGCCAGCAACTCCCTAGAGTGAGCCCTCTCAACACGCACAAGCTCATGGGCGTGTCGGGAGCGCTCCCTCTCGAGGTTGTATTTATGTCGAGATCGCGAGTCCGACAGGGAGAGTACGGTCTCATAAAGGGACTGCAGACTGTCGTGGACGACCACCTTGCACTCCCGCTTCATATTTCCTGCAGCCTCCAGTGCGCCTTTTCCCTTCTGCAGCTCCTCGTTTGCGACAATGGTAGCCTGGTCCATTTCCACTCCCATGCCCCTCCGCGGGGTAGTGAACAGCATGCTCACCCGCTTTTGTACGGATCGACCTGAACCAACCGATGACTCATCAAAGTCATCTTCGGTCTCTCGGCCGACTCGCTAACGGGACGAGCGGGGGCGCCCGCCTCTTCCAGGATCTGATCCACCTCTGCCATGAAGTTTGTCTCACTGGCAGCCTTCGGATCCCTCTGTGAAGTGGTGGGCGCCCCTGGGTGCAGGACTGCACCAGCTGCGTCACTTTTTGACGCAGGGGAAGGGGATGTGGATGAGCGCGCAGACTTCGCGATTTGGGCTCCGGATGCGATGTATGCTTTTGCAATCGCCTTTTCTCGGAGCGTCTGCGTTCTGGTCGTTGTGTACGTTGGGACTACCCTTGCCGACCTGCGCGATGATGCAGATGAATTCTCGCTTAGGAGGCTCTTTTGGCTTGACATTCCGGTATTTTGTATTTTCACTGTTTTACTTCTTGTTCCCTTCCGATTATTAGTATTTCTTATTTTAGTTTTCCTTACACTAGTATTAGTTTATTCTACACCTAATCCAAATCTAAATAAAGCTAATAACACACTTAATTCTAACTTAAATTAGGTATAAACTAGACAAAATTTCTAAAAATCTACACTAAATTATGGGCTATAATAAAAACTTGCCGATGGTCTGCAAGTATGACGCTGGAGTGAGTAACTTGGGACTAAAGATATTATTATAGTCTCTACTGAAAGCACTTCAAGTCTGCGCACACGAAGAAGGAAGCCGCTGAAGATTGTTGACAGGTTCAAGAGAAAACCTCGAGAGGGGATGGAGTTCTGGTTTGACCCAAGACAACTCCGTCACGGATGGTGCTATGACGTTTCTGCCAGGGCCAAGAGTTAGGAAACTTCTTCACGATTTCAGGGACACCAAACACGGCGGTGTAGCCCTTTCCGTTCAGAAGTTAGGATGAGGGGGGGTGAGGAAAAATTTTTGCGGGGGTGAGAGGGGAAAAAATGAAGCCCGCGAAAAATTATTAGGGGGGGTTGGGTGATAAAGGTAAAAGGAAAGGGGGGAAGGGTTGTGACCCAAGGCAACTCCGTCAAGGATGGTATTACGACGTTTCTGCCGGGGCCAAACGATAGGAAACTTCCTCACGGTTACAGGGACCCCAAACTCGGGGGGTCTAACCCTTTCCGTTAGAAGTTAGGGTGAGGGGGGGTGAGGAAAAATTTTTGCGGGGGTGGGGGGGGGAAAATGACGCCCACGAAACCTTGGTAGGGGGGTGTTTGGGGGGCCCCCCCCCCCAAAAAAAAAGGAGTGTGTTGTGAGTTGAAAAATTATGCGATGGGTAGGATAGCTATGCTGGCTATGATAGCCAAGCAAGCCAGGATAGGTAGTATGGGAAGGATGGCTGAACTACCTATACTGATCAGAAGACCAGTACAACCAGGATAGCCAGGAAAAGTCAAAAGTTATAATTTGAAGTTTCTGCCGGGGCCAAAGGGAAGCTAACCTCCAAACGGTTTCGGGAACCCCAAACTCGGGGGGTCTATCTCTTTCCGTTCAGAAGTTATGGCCCGGGGGAGTGAGGAAAATTTTGCGGGGGTGGGGGGGGGAAAAATGACGCCCACGAAACCTTGGTAGGGGGGGGTCGGGGGGGGGTCGGGGGGGGGGGGGGGGGGTCGGGGGGTCGGGGGTCGGGGGGGTAAGTTAGGGTGAACGGTAGGAACCTATTATACTGGACTATACTAACTATGCCCCAATATTGGGTTTAGCCAGGATAGCCAGGAAAATAAAATAAAATAAATTTATGATTTGAGGGGAAAGGGGGAGGGTAAGAGAAAGGTCTGAAGGACCTGTTTGGAAAAAGTCCAAACTCGGCTATTTTAGGACAAGGGACTAAGGAGTTCTCTCGAGGTTACCTGATGGGCAGTGAAGGTGTCCCCAGCGCTGGTCTGCTGAACGATGACGGAGTCTTGGGGCCGGCTTCGAAGTCTCAGCTAAAGGCTGCCTCGTGCCGACACACAGGAGGTCAACGACGTCTCGTACAGAGTTCACCGGATCTAGGGCAACTCGTGGACCGCGTGGCTTCGAGGTTATTTCTGCCTCAAACTTGGTACCTTGTAACTTCGGAGGGCGCTGTCGGATTCCAATGGTGTTGATGGTAATCGACGGGTCTCGTTGGCACCTCTGCGGAGATATGTAGGTAGTCCCACTTTGACTAACCTCCGCAATGTTACAAGGTTTTCCGGTGTTGAAGACCAGCAGCTCTGGATCCTGACGAGTTGGAAGGTTGCCCACACGTAACCGGCTAAGGAGTAAGCTTCTTCGGAGCCCTGCAAACTTTGATGCGCGTTGTGTGTGAATTACTAATTTTTAGCAATTTTTTGCGCGGAGCAAGATGGTCTGCGTGTCGCGGTTGCAAGTGTACTGGGTTTTTTTTTTTTTTTTTTTTTTTTTTTTTTGCCGGCCTCCTCCACCCATTCCCCTGATATTTACAGGGACCTTTTTTAGGTATTTCAATTTTATCTATTTCTTTAATTAAAAGTCAAAAATACTCTACTAGTTTCCAGATTTTCATTTAGCTTTTGGTGTGAAAGAAAAAAAAAAAAACCAATTTTATAGTTGATACATTTAATTTATCTATAATTTTATGTCAACGTTTGTCATAAGGTATACAGTTAATACCATTACATGTAAAATTTCAATTTATGAATAGACGTTCCGTTTGCTCTTTGCATTATTTAGTTAGTTAATTTATATGATGTTTTTGTTTGGTTATTTATGTATTATATCATTTAAATCTTATTTAGTTTTTTAATTCTGTGGTGTAGTATTAAATTGATATCTCTATATTATAATAATATAGGTATTCAATTTTTATTATTTATCTATTTATTTCTGTTAATTACTTTAGATGCTATTTTTATACAAAATTCCAGAAAATGACTCCTTTTATGTTTATCCGCTATTATATTACTAATATTGCTAGTCGTGACTTTTTCTTCTATAAGCTGCTCAATATCTAATCTCTCGAGGGAGTAAACAGGACATTCGGTTAGGATGTGTATGATGGTTTCATCTTTACTTGGTTCACAGATACACGACGGGCTCTCCTTGCATTTAAACCGGTGTAGATACGCGGAGAACCCACCGTGACCCGTAAAAATTTGTGTGACTATTCCGGTTGGTGTCGCGTTTTTGACAATTTTGTAGGCCAAAGTCGCATCTGGTAGAAACATCTTTGTAACCCCCGCAGTGCCCTCAGCCTTATATCTCCGATTCCATTTGTCAAGCGTTTCCGTCCGGATTTGCCGCTTGACAAATGAAATCGGACACCGCTCGTAATTTGGTTTGATTTTGGATTTCAAAGCTGCTTCCTTGGCCAGCTGATCCGCTCTTTCATTACCCTCAAGCCCCGCATGCGCTTTGATCCAATAGAGCTCAACTAGCTTGTTTTGCTTGTTGCACTCTATTAGATCATTGCGGATTTTGGTAGCAAGGGGATGAAGAGAATTGTTATCGACCACTGCTTGCAACGATGATCTGGAGTCACTATATATACCAAAGCTCGTTTCGGGCCTTCTGAGCGCTTCACTCGTTGCTTTGCATATAGCCAGCAATTCTGCCTGGAAGACGGTGCAGTGGGACGACAGCAACAATTTCAGGCAATTGATTTCGGCAACATTGCTCCAAAGAGACAATGCTGCTCCAACCTTCCCGTCAATTTTACTGCCGTCCGTGAATATTCTGACTGCTTGCGTATTATGTTTATTAACATCTTCCTCGTCTTCCAGGCACTTGTATTGCAGGCTTATATGTTGCGACGGATGTGGTGTATCGCTGAACGCTGTCGGCTTCTCGATCTCTCTATCTCCTAGGACTGGCTGGGGTACCCCCCTCTTGACCTCATACAGGGCGGCTGCTTCCTGTATTCTGAGGTCAAGGGGCAGCAATCCAGCCAGCACCAGTGCCGAGCTGAGAGAGACCGTGCGGTAGGCTTTGCACAGTTTTTGTGCAAAACCTCTTTGGACAGCGTTCAGTTGCTTTTGCACCCCGAGCTTGGTAGTCGCGTCCGCCCAGATTCCTGCGCCATACATCAACACCGGCTCTACCACTGCTGTGTAGATGGCCCGGATAACTTCTGGATGAAGACCCCAACTAATCCTGGCTGCTCTGGATAGATGCTTATATATGTTCAACACTTTCCTGCACACATTTGCAACGTGAGTGTTGAACGTCAACTTGTCATCTATCCAGAGCCCCAGGAGTTTAATTTCCTTTGACATGCCAATGTCGACCCCTCCCATGCTCAACAGTGGGGTGTCATATTTTAGTTTTCGCGTCAAAACCATAGCATTTGTTTTATGCGGTGCGAACTTTAGCTTGTTTTTGACCCCCCACTGGTGAACATAAGCGAGGGCGTCATTGGCACTTCTCTGGACCTCCATCGCAGTATCCCCATCAAACACTAATACCACATCATCGGCAAAAGCCTGGCAGTAATACCCGCGGCGCTGCAGACCCTGTAATAACGGATCAAGGAGGATATTCCAGAGAATGGGGCCGCCAATGGATCCCTGTACGCAGCCCTTTGTGGTCTCCTTCATAACCTCCTCGCCGGCATATCTAACCTTTACCCTTCTATTTTCTAGGTAGCTATCCATAACCCTCCTTATGTTTAGTGGGCACTTCTCCTCAGCCAGTCTCACCCTTATGGCTGGCCACCACGCGCTATCGAAGGCTCCCTCTATGTCCAGCGACACAAGCGTGACAAGCTTTTTCTGACTTAATTTTTCACGTATGCGCTGGACTAGGACATAGAGGGAGTCCTCGGTGCTCCTCTGGGGCATAAAGCCATATTGGTGAGTATTGAGTCTTGGGATTATGTGCCACTTAATACGGTTTATAAGCATTTTCTCCAGAACTTTTCCCATCACCGGCAACAGACCAATTGGTCTGTAGGACCTTGGATCTGTGTAACTTTCCTTCCCCGGCTTTCGTAGAATCACTACAGTCGCTTCTTTCCACAGATACGGAAAGTAACCCAGATCCAAGCACCTATTTGCCAGTGATAGGAAAATCTCCGGAGCCTGGTATATCGCGCGCTTACAGATGTCCGCTGTTAAGCCATCTGACCCAGGTGCTTTTTTAGGGTTAAAGCTTTCGACAACAGACACGAGCTCTGCAGAGGTAAAGGGTGGGTCATGGTTTTCATCATGACCCATCACATTTACTTGTTCAGCGCTAGCCCTGATTTGCTCGTGAACTGTATTATCAGTCTCCCTTCCGTCATCAGGGTAAAAGGTTTCCGCCAACAACATCGCCGATGCTTTTGGGTCAAGTGCTCGACCTCCGGTGATAAGAGGCAGGTCTTCTTGCCTTTTACTTGTCTTGGACATCACCCGGTATATCCCTTCCCATAGCCCTTCCCTGTCCTGCTTTCCACAAAACGCCTTCCAACTTTCCACTTGCGCACTTTTAACTTTTTCATCATAATTTTCTTTTGCTTGCAGGTACTCATCAACGACTTTGGCCCTGCGGACCGGCGCTGCACATCGGATCCTGCGTTTCCTGGTGGCGACATCTTTTTTCAGTTTGGCGAGATCATCGGACCACCACGGTATGTTGACATAGTTTTTTGATTTTAATTTTGGTATGCTATGTATACTACATTCAATTATTACGTGTATATATGTATTTATTTTAGTTTCTAGTTCTATTTTACTATCTATTTTATCAAATTCCAAACTATTTATATTATGTTCTTCAAGCAACTGAGTCAATTTCATATTAAATTGATGCCAGTTAGCTTTTTTGCTGTTGTAAATTCTTGTCGTTCTACTAATATTTATACCTTTAGCTCGCGTTATTCTGATTTTGAAAATAATTGTGTTATGGTCCGAGCTCGTCATTCCTTCATCTACCTCCCAGTCTTCCACCAGGTTCAGCAAATCCGATGTGCAAGCCGTTATATCTACAAAACTGCTATAAACTTGTCCGCCTCTAACAGTAAAGTAAGTGGGAATTGTGCCGATGTTGAGTACCTGCATGCCCAGATCCTCTAAAGTACCCGCCATGGCTTCTCCTCGTTCGTTTACAGTCGCACTACCCCACCAAGTACTCTTAGCGTTGGTGTCCCCTCCCATGATGATGTTTTGCCAAAAATTTTGCTTAATCCTGCTTAACTGCTCCAGGTATGGCTCGATCGGTTTGGGTTTGGGCTCAAAATAGAAAGACACGACGAGGATCTTCCACGCACTTGTCCTGATCTTTACTACTGCTACGTTTGGCGTAGTAAAGTCAGGACACTGGATGACGTCCAGTTCGTGGTCAAAGACAGCGATTGCTGCCTTGACTGGTTCGCCCCCAGGTTCCATGCTTTGGAAGATCCTCACCCCCGCGTAGTCTTTCATTCTACCCAAACCACCGATGTAAGGCTCCTGGAGCAGTGCGAAAGCCATCCTCCTGTTTCGAGCCTCAAGCAATAATTCTCTCGTTGCCTTTTCACTTCTTTGGAGATTTGCTTGAGCTATGGAGTATGGTCTCTCGGAGGACAGGGCAGGGTTAGTGCCGGGAACCACCTTAGCAGTATGCAACTGCAGCACGAGCCAACACATCCCATTTTCGTCTGATGGGGCATTCCGAGCTGAAGGCGTTATGGTCCACCTTTTCCAGTTTTGCGTGCATACAATTACAACACGACGGGGATGCGCCCGCAAGCCAGTCCGCGCACTGCGCCTTCATGTGAGGGCCTCCACAATGGCTACATTTCTCCAGCGTTTCTTTGCAGAAACGCCGGCCGTGTCCATAGCCGAGGCAGAGCGAGCACTGGACCAGCGGCGAGTGGTCCTCTATCTTTACTCGCTGCAGGTCGATATGCACTTTTTCTGCCTCCACCATGCGGAGCCACAGCTTGGGGGAGACCCTCATCACTACATGGCCGGTGTGTGGGTTCCTGGTGCGTCTTTTATATGCTATATCCATTCTATCGTCATCCTTGTTAAGGTTGCTGAATATATTTGGATTTTGGTTTCGTAGCGCCTTCAAAATATCCCCGTCACTGTTGCACTGCAGCACGTCTCTGACAATAACAAGAGGATCTTTATTTTTAACGTCCTCCACATTTAGTTCTCCCTCGTTTCTAATTCTTTCCTTTACCTTCCGCCTCTCTTCCTCCGTCCGACACCCAACTATTACTTTCCTATCCTTCGCCTTTCTAATCCTTTCTATCTGTACTCCCCCCTCTTTAGCATTTACTGCTTTACGGATCCGGCAGAGTACCTCTTCTCCCGTCTCGGTCTCGTCCTTGGCAGTGACAATCACCGAGAGCAGTGCAGTCTGCTCAGGGAGTTGACGCCGATGGATTGTCGCCGCCACACTGGCATAGGTCCTAGTCGTTTCCGCTTTTGACATTGACTCCTCGAGAGAGGTGAGTCTCTTTCCTGTCTCTTCAGTAGCGTAACGCATCTCGAGTACTTCAGACATGATCTTATTTGATTTGTCTGAAGTGCTCAAGTTACCTTGTGCCTGATTCTCAGAATTTTCTTTCAATATCTTGATAATTTCGTTATTCTCCTTTAAAAGACTTAATTGTAATTTTATTAGACTATTCAAATCTTTTCCTGTTTTTTCTTCTTGTGCTTTCTCTTCCTCTCCAGCCTGCTCTATGTCTTTCTTCTTTGTGTTTTGACCCTTTTCACTATCCAACTCCTTTACTAGCTGAAAAAGGCGGTCCACTGACTCCAAGACGGCTGTTTTTATTTCTGCTTTCAGGTTTCTTGAATTTTTTAGATTCATTTTTGCTCTAACCACACATGCCTTAGCTTCGGCAACTTTTCCCGGGGCTGTTCTACTAACGGGTTTGGGTGGGCTTACAATAGCATCAATTGACAGCCTTCTCACCACTCCAGGCTTAGGTTGCGGAGGTACCACAACCGGGGTCTGTTTTGGGGGAGTAATACTCAGCTCATTAAGGCTTGTATCCAACTCTCCAAAGCTATTTTGGGCACTGGGGTTTGGAGGGCCACAATGTTTTGTGACAGTTACAGCTGTCGTCGAAATTTCCTGACCCTCCACAGACTTTGCGGGAGTTCGGAACATCTTACTCTAATGTCGTCAAGTATAAAAATTAGGGTCAATATGTAAAAAAAATTATAGTAAATCTATGTATGTGTAAAAGTAATTTCGGAAATTTGAAAACAAAAGTTTTAAGTCTAATATCTCTAGATATGATGGTCAAAAAGCTCTCAGATTTGGTCCTGAGTATTGTTTTGGTGAGCAAACTAACCAGCAGTTTCGCAAAAAATTTCGCGAATTTCGCTGTTCTGAAGGTGGGACGCGGTGCGGGCACACCCCCAGATAGCAGTAATAATAAAATGAAAATAATACTATTACAATCGACGAAGATATTAATTTTTTAAAGAAATTTTGTAAAATTTTGTCTGTTTTTGTGTTTGTCCAAATTATTTGTATTAATGTGTGCTTTTATGTTGCAGATGGCGGATGGAAGACCACGGGACACGCTCGATGAGGTATCGCACGTCACAATCGGGCAAAGCTGACACAACTAAATTGAATTTTTGAAAGTTTGCAAATATTCGGGTTAGGTTAGGTTAGGTTAGGTTAGGTTAGGTTAGGTTAGGTTTTTTTTTTTTTTTTTTTTTTTCCTGTCCGGGCGCTTTTCGGCCCGGCCCGCGATCTATGTCCCTAACATAATCAGGGGATTGCAACCTTGATTTTTATTACTTAATTTATGTATTACAATTTTCTTATAATTTTATTCTACACATCATTTAGTTCAGTTTAGTTCTACACATCAATTATCTTTTAGTTTACATTTATTTTGATTACAATATAGTATTCCTACGGTCACTGCCTGTATATTTTACTAAATATACAGTAGTATGTCCTTATTATTTTATCTATTTATTTTTATTACAAATTCTTAACGCTATTTCTTTACAATATTTAATAAACTTATTTCTAATATTTTTATCTTCTAATATTTTATACAGGTTTTCTAGTTTCACATCTATATCTATCTCGTTTTCTATATCGAACCTACGCCTTCCGAAGATTGGGCAGTCAGTGACGACATGAAGGGCGGTCTCCTCTACTTGAGGTTGGCAGTCGCACGACGGACTCTCCTTGCACTTGAAACGGTACAAGTACGAGGAGAATCCGCCGTGCCCTGTCATCACCTGTACGGTAATGGGATCTAGTTTAATCTTTTTGATTATACGGTGTGCTTTTATAGCGTCTGGGAAGAAGACCTTTGTGGTGGCTGCCGTTTCACCACTCTGGTATCGCCGATTCCATTCGCAAAGCGACTCCAACCGGATTTGTCGCTTTGCGAATGAGACCGGACAGCTACTATAGTTCGGTTTCACCTTGAGATGTAAAGCTGCGCTTTTCGCTAACTCGTCAGCCCTCTCGTTACCCTCCAGCCCCGCATGTGCCTTGATCCAAAATAGTTTCATTATTTTGTTTTGTTCAATAAACTGTTGCATATTCGATCTTACTTTTACTGCAAGGGGATGGAGAGAAGATGTGTTGGTTACGGTTTCGAGGGCTGATCTAGAGTCACAGTAAATATTACAGCTAGAGCTTGCCTTCATTTTGAGGGCCTTTTCTGTCGCCTCAGCTAGAGCCAGTAGCTCAGCCTGGTAGACGGAGCAGCAATCATCAAGCTTGAGTTTTCGGGTACTGATCTCCGCTGCACCATCCCAAATGGATAGTGCAGCGCCGACTTTCCCTTCTATTCTACTACCGTCAGTGAAGATATTTAGACCTTCATTGTAGTGCTGTTCCAATGCTGCTCCGTCCGCCAGACACGTGAACTCCAACTCCAACAGCTGCGCGGGGTGTGGCATAGCAACCTCATATGGTATTGGCTTCTCGATCTCCCGGTCTCCTATTACTCGCTGGGAATGACCTTTCTTTATCTGATAAAGCAAGGCTGCTTCCCTGACTCTAATGTCCAAGGGAAGCAACCCAGCGAGTAATAGCGCCGAGTTGAGTGAAACCGTTCTGTATGATTTAATAATTTTCTGTACGAACCCCCGCTGCACTGCATCAAACTGCTTCTTGATTCCGAGCTTGTATGTTGCCGGCGCCCATGCACTCGCGGCATACATGATGGTGGGTTCGACGACGGCTGTGTAAATACTCCTGATTACTTCAGATTCAAGTCCCCAATGTATTTTTGCAGCCCTGGACAGCTGTTTGAAGAAATTGAGCGCTCTGCGACAGACGTTTGCGGTGTGGGAGTTAAAGGTCAGCTTTTTGTCAATGGTGAGGCCAAGCAGTTTAATCTCGTTTGAAACTCCAATGCCGACACCGTCCATGACCAGGCGTGGGATGTCGTATTTAAGTTTTCTGGTTACTACCATCGCCATAGTTTTATGTGGTGCAAATCTTAACTTATTTCTTACTCCCCACGCTCGGACATGTTCAAGCGCGGCATTAGCACTTCTCTCGATCTCTAATGCCGTCCCACCATCGATGACTAGGACAACATCATCCGCAAACGCCTGCACGTAGTCGCCCCTTCTCTCCAATTCCTGTAGTAGCGGGTCCAGGAGAAGATTCCACAGTGTGGGTCCCCCTATGGAACCCTGTACACACCCCTTCTGCGTCTCTTTGGCGACTTCTTCTCCAGCATACCTTAGACTGACTCTCCGGTTTCTAAAATAACTGTCGATTACCCTCCTCAAGTTTACGGGACACTTTTCCTCAGCCAGTCGGACTCGGATAGCAGGCCACCAAGCGCTGTCGAAGGCTCCCTCTATATCCAGCGACACCAATGTTACTATCCGCTTCTGGTTTAGTTTCGCGTTGATGTGCGTCATTAGGGTGTAGAGGGAGTCCTCGGTTGACTTTTGGGGCATGAATCCGTACTGACGAGTACTCATTCTCGGTAGCAAGTGGAACTTGATTCGGGCAATCAACATCTTCTCGAAGATTTTCCCCAGTACCGGGAGAAGACCTATGGGCCTATAAGACTTTGGGGCAGTGTAGGTTTCTTTACCTGGTTTCTTTAGGACCACTACTGTGGCCTCCTTCCAGGGGGCAGGGAAGTGGGTATATTCCAGACATTTATTAAGTAATTTTAGGTACAGGTCTGGGTCATTTAGTATGGCTTCTCTGCAGATGTCTGAGGTAAATCCATCAGCGCCAGGTGCCTTCTTGGGGTTGAAAGTATTCATCGCATTTTTGAGCTCGGTCCGCGTGAATGGCGGGTCAGTTAGTTCATCTAATTGCCTTTCATTCACTCTCTCCGCTTCTGCTCTAATCCTGCGATGCTCGGTGTTGTCGCTTTCTGCGAGGTCTTCCGGATAGAAAGTATCTACAAGCACTTTCGCGGAACCTTTTGCGTCCAACACTATACCCTCAACCTTCAATGGTACGTCCTCTTCTCTACTTTTTGTCCTGCCTATTACCCTGTATATTCCGTCCCAGACCGTTTCTCTATCCTGTTTTCCACAGAAGTTCTTCCAGCTCTCTATCTTTGCTTTATTTGCTTGTGACTCATATTTTTCTTTCTGTTTCAGGTACTCTTCGACTACCTTCGCCCTACGGACCGGCGCGGCGCATCGGATTCGACGCTTCCTGGTGGCGACTTCCTTCTTCAGCTCTGCAAGTTCTTCGGACCACCACGGCATGGTGAGTATTTGTGTGTGTTTCTTTGTTGGTATTGAATGTGTGCATGCTAGTGTTATTGTTTTCGTGTAGTTGCCGACTGCTTTTTCTATTTGTTCTGTGTTAGTGATGTGTTCTATGTCTGAGTGTGTTAGTTGGTGTCCCGCTTTTAATTGGTCCAGTTTCGCATGAAACTGGGCCCAATTTGCTTTTTTTGTGTTGTAGAGTCGTGTTGTTCTGATTATATGTGTGCCTTTTGATTTTTGTAACTGTATGTTGAAGGTTATGCCGTTGTGGTCCGAGCCCGTGAGGCTCTCCTCTACCTTCCAGTCCTCCACCAGGGTTAGCATATCAGTTGAGCAGGCTGTGATGTCGACGTGGCTGCAGTAACGTTTGTTGCCTCTTATGGTGTCGAAGGTGGGTGTAGAGTCGGTATTAAGTACCTGAAGATCCAATTCGTCAAGGGAGCATCTTACGTCTTCACCTCTGTGGTTGGTCTCCACACTTCCCCACCAGGTGTTCCAGGCATTTACGTCGCCTCCAACTACCAACCTCTTAACCCCAAGTTCCTCTCCAATCTTGGCCAGGTGTTTCAAGTAGGGGTCCAAGGGCTGATCTTTCTCAAAGTAAATGGACACCAGCGTGATCTGCCAGGCACTGGTTCGGACTCCCACCACCGTGATGTTGTTGGTGGTGAGTTTCGGGTACTGGATTATGTCCAGTGTAGAGTCCAAGACGACAATTGCCGTCTTGACTGTCCCTTCTCCTTGCTCAGTGCTCTGGTAGACCCTTACGCCCTGGTAACTTCGCATTCTCTTTATTCGGCCCACATATGGTTCTTGGAGAAGAGCTATGGCAATTCCGCGTTTATTCGCTTCAATGAGCAGTTCATCGGTTGCCAGTTGCTTTTTCATTAGGTTTGCTTGTGCTATCCTGTAGGCGCCCTTAGCAATACGCCACAGAAGATCTCGCAAGGTTAGGTTAGGTTAGGTTAGGTTAGGTTAGGTTAGGTTAGGTTAGGTTAGGTTAGGTTAGGTTAGGTTAGGTTAGGTTAGGTTAGGTTAGGTTAGGTTAGGTTAGGTTAGGTTAGGTTAGGTTAGGTTAGGTTAGGTTAGGTTAGGTTAGGTTAGGTTAGGTTAGGTTAGGTTAGGTTAGGTTAGGTTAGGTTAGGTTAGGTTAGGTTAGGTTAGGTTAGGTTAGGTTAGGTTAGGTTAGGTTAGGTTTTTTTTTTTTTTTTTTTCCTGTCCTGGCGCAGTGTGGCCAGGCCCGCGAGCTAGTCCCTAACATTATCAGGGGTTTATTAACTATTCTTTATTTCTATCCATTATTCTATACATTTACAAATTTATACAAGTTCTATTCTTACTCTCTATTTACATCTATAGTTTTACATCGTAGTATACATATATTAAGCTGATATATATATATTGAACAATATATATATTCAGCTTATAGTTATTTATCTTTATTATTATTAACTACTTTACTACATATTTTAGAGCAGTATTGTATAAACTTATCTCTAACATCTTTATTTATTATAATTTCACATATATTTTTAATATCTATTCTAAATCCTATTTCTTGCTCTAAATCATACCTCTCTCTACCATATATTGGACACTCTGTAATTATGTGCACGGGCGTTTCCTCTTTGTCTGGCTCACAAACACATGATGGGCTCTCCCTTAGCTTAAAACGATGTAAGTATTGGGAGAAACCACCATGTCCCGTCATTAACTGAGTGGTTATGCCTTCGGGCTTAATGTTTCTCACGATTTTAAAAGCTTGGATCGCATCAGGGAAAAAGATTTTGGTAATTGACGCAGTTGCATCAGTTTTATATCTCCGATTCCATTCATCAAGCGTGTCCTTACGGATTTGGCGCTTGATGAATGAAATCGGGCATTTTTCATAATGTGGTCGCGTTTTTAATTTGAGCGCTGCGTCTTTTGCCAATTCGTCTGCTCTCTCGTTCCCCTCAAGTCCCGCATGAGCTTTGATCCAGAACAGCTGTACTTTTTTGTTCTGAATTTTACACTGGCGAAGTCTTTTGCGAGTTTCTACGGCGAGGGGATTGAGAGACCAGTTGTTTGCAATGGTCTGCAGCGATGACCTTGAGTCACTGTAGACTCCAAACGTCAGCTCCGGGCTTTTAAGGATCTCCTCCGCCGCCTTGTATATCGCCAACAATTCCGCCTGGTATACGGTGCAGTAGGACGGCAGCTTCAATTTTAGGGTTTTTGTTTCGGCAGCATTGCTCCATAGAGACAATGCCGCTCCAACCTTGCCGTCAATTTTACTGCCGTCCGTGAATATCCTAACTGCCTGCGTGTTGTTTTCTTCCAACTGTTCTCCGTTTTCCAGACACAAAAATTGGTGGTCAATATTTTGCGCCGGATGAGGGGTGTCTGCAAAGGCGGTTCTTCGTTCAATCTCCCTGTCTCCCAGTGCTGGCTGTGGTACACCGCTCCGAGCCTCATAGAGGGCGGCTGCCTCTCTGATTCTGAGGTCGAGGGGTAGTATCCCAGCCAGCACTAGAGCCGAGTTCAGGGAGACCGTTCGATATGCCTTACACAGTTTTTGGGCAAAACCTCTCTGGACCCCGTTTAACTGCCTTTGCACACACCACTTTTTTGTAGCTGGAGCCCAAGCTGCCGCCGCATATGAGACTATCGGCTCCACTACCGCAGTGTATATGGCCCTAATTACCTCCGGGTGGAGGCCCCAACTGATTTTTGCAGCTCTTGATAGTTGTTTGTAGACATTCAATGCCTTCCTGCAGACTTCAGCTGCATGGGCATTGAATGTCAGCTTATCATCTATCAAGAGCCCCAAAATTTTAATTTCCTTTGAAATGCTTACGGTGGCCTCGCCCATGGCCAGCTGTGGAGTATCAAATTTGAGTTTCCTAGTTAGGATCATAGCATTGGTCTTTTGAGGTGCAAATTTCAATTTGTTCTTTTTCCCCCACAGCTGGACATAGGCGAGGGCATCGTTTGCCCGTTGTTGCAGCTCCATCGCAGTGTCTCCGTCGAAAAGCAGAATTACGTCATCCGCGAAGGCCTGACAGTAGTCACCGCGGGATTGGAGTCCTTTTAATAGCGGGTCGAGGAGAAGGTTCCAGAGTATGGGTCCACCTATCGAACCTTGGACACACCCTTTCGAAGTCTTCCTTGTCACTTCCTCACCCGCATATCTGACTCTTACCTTTCTATGTTCCAGGTAACTGTCGAAGACTCTCCGAACATTTATTGGGCACCTCTCCTCTGCCATTCTGAGTCTTATGGCTGGCCACCAAGCACTATCAAAGGCTCCCTCTATGTCCAATGATACCAGCGCAATTAACTTCTTTTCTCTTAGCTTTTGATTTATGAGCTGTATCAGGTCATAGAGGGAGTCTTCTGTGCTTTTCTGTGGCATGAACCCATATTGACGACTGTTCAATCTAGGAATGAGGTGCCACTTTATCCGGCTCACTAACATCTTCTCCAGGACCTTCCCCAGTACTGGCAGCAGCCCTATTGGCCGGTATGACTTTGGCGCCGTGTAATTCTCCTTTCCAGGTTTCCTTAGGATTACAACGGTCGCCTCTTTCCAGGGTTCTGGAAAGTGCCCCAGTTCAAGGCACTTGTTTGCCAGTGACAGGAAGGTCGCTGGCGCCTGAGCTATTGCTTCCTTACAGATGTCTGCTGTGAAACCGTCTATACCTGGAGCTTTTTTAGGATTAAAGCTGTTTACTGCCGACATCATTTCTACAGTGGTAAATGGAGGATCATAGCTTTCATTATGACCCTGGTCATTTACTTGGTCAGCTTCCGCTCTAATCTGCTCATGTTCGGGATTATCATGTTCTGTCTTGTCCTCCGGATAGAATGTCTCAGCCAAGAGTTCTGCGGATTGTCTGTGGTTCAGCGTTTTACCTTCCTTGGTAAGGGGAAGGTCCTCATGGCGCTTGCTTGTTCTTCCTATGACCCTGTATATGCCTTCCCACATTCCTTCTCTATCCTGTTTCCTGCAGAACTCCTTCCAGCTGTGTGTTTGGGCATTCTTTACTTCTTGTTCATAGTTTTCTTTTGCTTGCAGGTACTCATTTACAACCTTGGATCTTCGGACCGGCGCTGCACATCGGACCCTGCGTTTCCTGGTAGCGACCTCCTTCTTCAACTTGGCGAGCTCCTCGGACCACCATGGTAAGTTAAGTGACTTTTTTGATTTTAGTTTTGGTATGCTTGCATTGCATGCTTCTGTAATGACGTTTATATATATTCCTACGATATTTTCTAATTCTTCTTTGTTATTTATGATGTTTAGCTCCGTATTATTTATTTGAT
Source organism: Erannis defoliaria (assembly GCA_905404285.2). Lineage (NCBI taxonomy): Eukaryota > Metazoa > Arthropoda > Insecta > Lepidoptera > Geometridae > Erannis > Erannis defoliaria. The sequence continues at coordinate 21,588,377 of FR990070.1, forward strand.
GTTTTTCCAGCAACTGGGCCATTTTCCAATGAAAATGGTTCCAGTCTGCCTTTTTACTATTGTAGATTCTAGTTGTTCTAGCAATGTCTATTCCTTTAGATTTAATTAGCCTAATTTTAAATAATATGGTGTTATGGTCCGAGGTAGTCATCCCTTCGTCGAGTGTCCAGTCTTCCACCAAGTTTAGCAGATCCGCTGTGCAGGCCGTAACATCCACGTAACTACTGTACGTTATTCCGCCCCTAACAGTGAAAAAGGTAGGTATGGTGTTTGTGTTGAGTACCTGCAAACCTAAGTCCTCTATGACCCCTGCCATATCCTCCCCCCTTTCGTCAGTGTTTGCGCTTCCCCACCAGGCGCTCTTTGCGTTGCCGTCACCCCCCATAATTATGTTTCGGCCGAAGTGCCGTTTTATTCTGGTCAACTCGTCCAGGTATGGCTCGATCGGTGTAGGTCTTGGCTCAAAGTAGAATGAGACAACGAGGATCTCCCACGCTTTTGTCCTGACCTTTACGACAGCAATATTTGGTGAAGTAAATTCAGGGCATTGGACGACGTCCAGATCTTGATCAAAGACAGCAATAGCTGCTTTGATTGGTACGTCATCCAAGTTCGCGTATTGGAAGATCCTCGCTCCCGCATAACCCTTCATTCGCCCTAGCCTTCCGATATAAGGCTCCTGGAGCAGAGCGATGGCCACCCTCTTATTTTGAGCCTCCAGCATTAGGTCGTCTGTGGCTCTTTGCATTCGCTGGAGGTTCGCTTGAGCGATGAGGTATGGCCTTCCGCTATTGTGACAAGTTGTTGAACCTGGGGTGCCCTTAACAGTACGCAACTGAAGCTCGAGCCAGTGCGTCCCATTTCCTTCTTATTGGACATTCTGAGCTGAAGGCGTTGTGATCCAGCCTATCCTGCTTTGATTGCATACAATTGCAGCATGTCGGGGGTATACCAGCTATCCAGTCCGCACACTGAGCCTTCATGTGTGGGCCTCCACAATGGCTGCACTTTTCTATTTGGTTAGGTTAGGTTAGGTTAGGTTAGGTTAGGTTAGGTTAGGTTAGGTTAGGTTAGGTTAGGTTAGGTTAGGTTAGGTTAGGTTAGGTTAGGTTAGGTTAGGTTAGGTTAGGTTAGGTTAGGTTAGGTTAGGTTAGGTTAGGTTAGGTTAGGTTAGGTTAGGTTAGGTTAGGTTAGGTTAGGTTAGGTTAGGTTAGGTTAGGTTAGGTTAGGTTAGGTTAGGTTAGGTTAGGTTAGGTTAGGTTAGGTTAGGTTAGGTTAGGTTAGGTTAGGTTAGGTTAGGTTAGGTTAGGTTAGGTTAGGTTAGGTTAGGTTAGGTTAGGTTAGGTTAGGTTAGGTTAGGTTAGGTTAGGTTAGGTTAGGTTAGGTTAGGTTAGGTTAGGTTAGGTTAGGTTAGGTTAGGTTAGGTTAGGTTAGGTTAGGTTAGGTTAGGTTAGGTTAGGTTAGGTTAGGTTAGGTTAGGTTAGGTTAGGTTAGGTTAGGTTAGGTTAGGTTAGGTTAGGTTAGGTTAGGTTAGGTTAGGTTAGGTTAGGTTAGGTTAGGTTAGGTTAGGTTAGGTTAGGTTAGGTTAGGTTAGGTTAGGTTAGGTTAGGTTAGGTTAGGTTAGGTTAGGTTAGGTTAGGTTAGGTTAGGTTAGGTTAGGTTAGGTTAGGTTAGGTTAGGTTAGGTTAGGTTAGGTTAGGTTAGGTTAGGTTAGGTTAGGTTAGGTTAGGTTAGGTTAGGTTAGGTTAGGTTAGGTTAGGTTAGGTTAGGTTAGGTTAGGTTAGGTTAGGTTAGGTTAGGTTAGGTTAGGTTAGGTTAGGTTAGGTTAGGTTAGGTTAGGTTAGGTTAGGTTAGGTTAGGTTAGGTTAGGTTAGGTTAGGTTAGGTTAGGTTAGGTTAGGTTAGGTTAGGTTAGGTTAGGTTAGGTTAGGTTAGGTTAGGTTAGGTTAGGTTAGGTTAGGTTAGGTTAGGTTAGGTTAGGTTAGGTTAGGTTAGGTTAGGTTAGGTTAGGTTAGGTTAGGTTAGGTTAGGTTAGGTTAGGTTAGGTTAGGTTAGGTTAGGTTAGGTTAGGTTAGGTTAGGTTAGGTTAGGTTAGGTTAGGTTAGGTTAGGTTAGGTTAGGTTAGGTTAGGTTAGGTTAGGTTAGGTTAGGTTAGGTTAGGTTAGGTTAGGTTAGGTTAGGTTAGGTTAGGTTAGGTTAGGTTAGGTTAGGTTAGGTTAGGTTAGGTTAGGTTAGGTTAGGTTAGGTTAGGTTAGGTTAGGTTAGGTTAGGTTAGGTTAGGTTAGGTTAGGTTAGGTTAGGTTAGGTTAGGTTAGGTTAGGTTAGGTTAGGTTAGGTTAGGTTAGGTTAGGTTAGGTTAGGTTAGGTTAGGTTAGGTTAGGTTAGGTTAGGTTAGGTTAGGTTAGGTTAGGTTAGGTTAGGTTAGGTTAGGTTAGGTTAGGTTAGGTTAGGTTAGGTTAGGTTAGGTTAGGTTAGGTTAGGTTAGGTTAGGTTAGGTTAGGTTAGGTTAGGTTAGGTTAGGTTAGGTTAGGTTAGGTTAGGTTAGGTTAGGTTAGGTTAGGTTAGGTTAGGTTAGGTTAGGTTAGGTTAGGTTAGGTTAGGTTAGGTTAGGTTAGGTTAGGTTAGGTTAGGTTAAGGGGTCTCGCGTCGGTGGATCGTCTTGAAATTTGGTATACGGGGGTCTTTTGAAATGCCCCTTCTTCTGGACCCCCATTTTGGGGGTCTATCGGCACTGGTTCTGGTACCTCCCATACAAAAGTTTGTTTTTTTTATGGTTTTTTCAAAATAATTTTGAACTTTATGTACCTTTGGTCATGAAATATACATTACCCAAAAATTTCATGTTTTCCGCGTCGATCGACACCAATTTTATTACTCTGTGACCAAAAATAACGATTTTAGACCCGGGTTCAATTATTTCGGCGATATATAAACCAGCTAAGTAGACCCCTGATTCTATACAAGTGTTATGGTATGGGAGGTCTATCTTGATGGTTATGTTTTGTATGGTGAATATCTGTATAATAAATCAGAAAATTCGAACTTTGAAGTTTGGGATGACATTTCGGATGAACTTGGGTGAACTTTTGGATGAGTTTGGGTGAACTTGGGATGAGTTTGGAAGAACTTTGGGATGAGTTTGGGTGAACTTTGGGTGAACTTTGGGATGAGTTTGGGTGAACTTGGGATGAGTTTGGAAGAACTTTGGGATGAGTTTGGGTGAACTTTGGGATGAGTTTGGGTGAACTTGGGATGAGTTTGGAAGAACTTTGGGATGAGTTTGGAAGATTTTGGCATGAGTTTGGAAGAACTTTGGGATGAATTTGGAAGATTTTTGGGACGAGTTTGGAAGATTTTGGGATGAGTTTGGAAGAACTTTGGGATGAGTTTGGAAGATTTTTGGGATGAGTTTGGAAGATTTTTGGGATGAGTTTGGAAGATTTTTGGGATGAGTTTGGAAGATTTTTGGGATGAGTTTGGAAGATTTTTGGGATGAGTTTGGAAGAACTTTGGGATGAGTTTGGAAGATTTTGGGATGAGTTTGGAAGAACTTTGGGATGAGTTTGGAAGATTTTTGGGATGAGTTTGGAAGAACTTTGGGATGAGTTTGGAAGATTTTTGGGATGAGTTTGTAAGATTTTTGGGATGAGTTTGGAAGAACTTTGGGATGAATTTGGGTTAGGTTAGGTTAGGTTAGGTTAGGTTAGGTTAGGTTAGGTTAGGTTAGGTTAGGTTAGGTTAGGTTAGGTTAGGTTAGGTTAGGTTAGGTTAGGTTAGGTTAGGTTAGGTTAGGTTAGGTTAGGTTAGGTTTTTTTTTTTTTTTTTTTTTTTTTTTCCTGTCCTGGCGCAGTGTGGCCAGGCCCGCGAGCTAGTCCCTAACGTGATCAGGGGTTTATATCTATGTTTGTTTCTTTTCTTTTTATTTCCATACATTTTTTCCTAATTCTAAATTATTTCTAACATCTTGTATTATTCTCAAAATGTTTACATCCATTTGCGATAATTTAGTTGATATACACGTATTTAGTAATACGTATATTCAACCAACCTTATGTCTATATTATGCATTATATCTATTTATTCTTATTTATAACTTTTTCACATAATTTGATACACAATTCTAAGAATATATCCCTAATGTATTTATCTCTCATAATTTTACAAATATTGGTAGTATTTATAAGACATCCTATCTCCTGTTCTGTTTCATACCGCTCCTTCCCATATATCGGGCATTCTGTGACGATGTGTATCGGTGTTTCTTCCCTGTCTGGCTCACAGAGGCACGATGGGCTCTCTTTTAACTTGAAACGGTGCAAGTACTGAGAGAACCCACCGTGCCCAGTCATTATCTGTGTAAGAATTCCTGTAGGTTTTATGATTCTTACAGTTTTAAAAGATTCTACTGCGTCAGGGAAGAAAACCATTGTAGTCGAAGCTGTTTCTCCTGTTTTGTATCTCCGGTTCCATTCGTCGAGCGTGTCCGTACGGATACAACGCTTGACGAATGAAACCGGACATTTGTCGTAATGGGGTCTGGTTTTAAGTTTTAGTGCCGCTTCTTTCGCTAGTTCATCTGCTCTCTCATTCCCCTCCAGTCCCGCGTGCGCTTTGATCCAAAAAAGTTCAACTTTTTTGTCCTGTTTTAAACACTTGTTTAGCTTATTTCGGGAATCAACTGCAAGGGGATTGAGAGAGCAGTTGTTCGTAATAGCTTGTAGTGAAGATCTGGAGTCACTAAAGATCGCGAAGCTGCTTGCCGGGTTTTTAAGGATCTCATCCGTAGCAATTGATATTGCCAACAATTCTGCCTGGAAAACGGTACAGAAGGACGGCAGTTTCAATTTCCGGGTTTTGGCTTCAGCGGCATTGCTCCATAGAGACAATGCCGCTCCAACCATTCCATCTATTTTGCTGCCGTCCGTGAATATTTTTACCTCTTGGTCGCTATTGCGCGCGAGCTGATCCTCGTTTTCCAGGCATATGAATTTACGGCTAATATACTGTGCCGGATGAGGGGTGTCCACAAACGCAGTTCTTCGCTCGATCTCCCTTTCTCCCAGTATCGACTGGGGAACCCCCCTCTTTGCCTCGTACAGGGCGGCTGCCTCCTGTATTCTGAGGTCGAGAGGTAGTACCCCAGCCAATACGAGTGCCGAGTTCAGGGAGACCGTACGATAGGCTTTACACAGCTTTTGTGCAAAACCTCTTTGGACCGCGTTTAGTTGTTTCTGGACACCCCACTTTTTTGTTGCCGGTGCCCAAGCTGCTGCCGCGTATGCCATTATTGGCTCCACCACCGCAGTGTATATTGCCCTTATTACTTCTGGGTGGAGGCCCCAGCTGATCTTGGCGGCTCTTGACAGTTGCTTATAGACGTTTAACGCCTTCCTGCATATATTTGCAGTGTGGACGTTAAACGTCAGCTTGTCATCTATCAAGAGCCCCAAGAGTTTTATCTCCTTTGACACTGTTATGTCGACCCCACCCATGCTCAGCTGTGGGGTATCAAACTTCAGCTTTCTGGTTATGACCATAGAATTGGTCTTTTGTGGAGCGAACCTAAGCTTGTTTTTGATTCCCCACCTCTGAACATACGAGAGGGCCGCATTTGCTTGTCGTTGGACCTCCAACGCCGTATCCCCATCAATGCACAGGACTACGTCGTCGGCAAAGGCTTGGCAGTAGTGTCCGCGGGCTTCGAGGTCTTTTAGCAAGGGGTCGAGGAGGAGGTTCCAAAGAATGGGCCCGCCAATCGATCCCTGTACACAGCCTTTTGCTGTTTCCTTTGTCACCTCCTCGCCCGCATACCTGACTCTTACTTTTCTATCCTCGAGATAGCTGTCCACTACCCTTCGGACATTCGTTGGGCACCTCTCCTCAGCCAACCGCACTCTTATGGCTGGCCACCAGGCGCTATCGAAGGCTCCCTCTATGTCAAGTGATACAACCGTTATAAGCTTTTTCTGGTTTAGCTTCTCTTTTATGTGGCTGATCAGGTCATAGAGGGAGTCTTCGGTGCTCCTCTGCGGCATAAAACCATATTGGCGATGGCTTAGCTTAGGGATGAGGTGCCATTTTATGCGGCCCACTATCATCTTTTCCAGAATTTTTCCCATCACTGGCAACAAACCTATTGGTCTATGAGATTTGGGTGCCGCATAGTCCTCCTTTCCCGGTTTTCTGAGGATCACGACGATTGCCTCTTTCCAGGGCTTCGGGAAGTAACCGAGTTCCAGGCACTTGTTTGCCAGTGACAGGAAAACCTCCGGGGCGTTGTTTATCGCCCTCTGGCATATGTCTGCCGTGAAACCATCCGAGCCAGGAGCTTTCTTTGGGTTGAAGCTATTGGCTGCGTACTCAAGTTCTGCAGGGGTAAAAGGAGGGTCATGGTTTTCATCATGACCCTGTCCGTTTACTTGGGCAGCCTGCGCTCTTATTTGCTCGTGCTCGGCGTCTTCGTTGTCTCTACGGTCCTCCGGGTAGAATGTATCAGCTAGTAATTCCGCCGACTTCTTTGCATTTAATGTTATTCCCTCTTTTTTGAGGGGCAGGTCTTCATGTCGCTTTGCCGTTTTCCCTATCACCCGATATATGCCCTCCCACATTCCCTCTCTATCCTGTTTCCCACAGAAATCTTTCCAGCTCTGGATTTGGGCCTTTTTTTGCTTCTTGCTCATATTTTTCTTTTGCTTGCAGGTACTCCTCAACAACTCTGGATCTTCGGACCGGCGCTGCACATCGGATTCTGCGTTTCCTGGTGGCGACCTCTCTCTTCAACTTGGCCAGCTCTTCGGACCACCAAGGTAAGTTAATTTTCTTATTTGTTTTTAATTTTTTCATGCTATTTTCACATGCTTCTGCTATAATTGTATTGTATGATAGTATTTTATTTTCTAGGTCTAATTTATTTCTGATTCTATCAATTTCTACACTATTTATTCTATTTTCTTCCAGCAACTGTGTCATTTTCAAATGAAAATGATCCCAGTTTGCTTTCTTTGTATTGTAAATTCTAGTAGTTCTTTCTATATCTATACCTTTTGCTTTTTTTAGTCTAACTTTAAATAAAATAGTGTTATGGTCCGAGGTGGTCATGCCCTCGTCAAGCTTCCAGTCTTCCACCAGGTCCAGCAGATCCGCCGTGCAGGCCGTGACGTCCACAAAACTACTATACGTATTTCCTCCCCTGACGGTGAAGAAAGTCGGTATAGTGTTGGTGTTGAGTACCTGCAAGGTCATGTCTTCCAAGGCTCCCGCCATAGCTTCTCCTCTACTGTTTGTGCTCGCGCTGCCCCACCATATGCTCTTTGCGTTCCCGTCACCCCCCATAATTATGTTCCGGCTGAAGTTCTGCTTTATCCCGTCCAGCTGCTCCAGGTATGGCTCGATCGGTGCGGGTTTCGGTTCGAAGTAGAACGAGACGACGAGAATCTCCCACTGGCTTGTCCTGACTTTTACCACTGTGATGTTGGGTGTGGTAAAATCAGGATACTGGATGACGTCCAGGTCTTGGTCGAAGACAACGATTGCTGCTTTGACTGGAACGTTGCCAGTTGTGGTAGTTTGGTAGATCCTCGCGCCTGTGTAATTCTTCATCTTACCTATCCCACCGATGTAGGGCTCCTGGAGCAGTGCAAAGGCCACCCTCCTGTTTTGTGCCTCATGCATGAAATCTAGCGTGGCTAGTTCACTCCGTTGCAGATTTGCTTGGGCAATGAGGTACGGTCCTGCACTTGTCGGATCGGGATTTCTGTCCGGGACAACTTTAGCAATACGCTACAGCTGTTCTAGCCAGAGCGTCCCACTTTTTCCTGATTGAACAATCCGAACTGAACGCGTTGTGATCCGTTTTGCTTATTTTTGCATGTATGCAGTTACAACATGTCGGGGCCACTCCCGCGAGCCAGTCCGCACAATCTGCCTTCATGTGTGGGCCTCCACAATGGCTACATTTCTCTACGGATTCCGTACAGAAACGACGACCGTGTCCGTAGCCCAGGCAGAGTGAGCACTGAACCAGTGGGGATTGGTCTTCAGCCCTCACCCGCTGCAGGTCGATATGCACTGCCCCAGCCTCCAGCATGCGTCGCCATATTTTGGTGGAGACCCTCAACACTACGTGACTAGTGTGCGGGTTCCTGGTCCGTTTTTTGAAAGCGATTTCCAATCTGGTTTCTGTTTCTACAAGGTCTTTAAATATGTTTTTATTTTGGTTTTTCAGGGCTTTCAAAACTTCTTCATCACTGTTGTGCTGTAGCACATTTTTTAATATGATCAGTGGGTTTTTGTTTTTTATTTCTTCCACGTTCAGCTCCGGTGTATGACTGAGCCTTTCCTTTATTTTTCGTCTTTCTTCCTCAGTTCGGCAACCTACTATCACCTTCCTATCCTTTGCTTTCCTAATTCTCTCTACTGCTACACCTCCCTCCTTCGCATTTACGGCTTTTCGTATCCTGCTTAACACTTCCTCTCCTGTCTCTGTTTCATCCTTAGCGGTAACGACCACCGAGTGCAAAGTCGTTTGATTCGGAAGTTGCACTCGGGGGCTCGCCGCCGCACTGGCATAGGACTTTTGTGTCAATAGTTCTGTAAGTTTTTCTATCTTCTCATTGTTTTCCTTTAAGAGGGCAGAATTCCTCTCTATCGTCTCCTCCCATTCCTTATTTTGCTCTCTCCCTTTTTCATGTTTTCCTTCCTGCTCCTTTTCACACTCCTGTGGTTTTGCAGGCTGTCTAGTGGCACTCTGGCCTTTCGCCAGGCTGGTCTCCTTGACTAGCTGAAAGAGACGCTCGACAGCTTGCAAGACCCCTTCTTTTATTTCCGTTTTCAGGTTTCGCGAGTTGCTGATGTGCTGCTTGGCTTTTATCAGCCAAGACCTTGCTTCAGCCACTCGATCCGTCGTTTTTAGGCTGCTGGGTTTGGGCGGGCTCACCGTAACCTCTTCCAGGAGCTTCCGGATTGCCGGATTTGGCTTGGAGGGGCCCGATTTCAGAGCTTGTTGAGGGGGCGTCCGGCTGAGACGGCTCGGTTTCCCGGAGTCCCATTTATCAATGCTACGCCGGACGTTCATTACTGACGAAGGCCCTTCGATCTCCGGACCCGCCAGAGTCATCGTTCGGTTAGCATCATTTTTAGGCGATTTGGGGGTATGAAACATTTTAGTTGCGGGCCGTGGCGCAATATAGTTAAAATTATTCTAAGTCAGAGGTTTGTAAAAGTTTTATATAATTAGAATTGATAATATTTGATTATAGTTAGATTTGTAAATATAATACCGTCAATTTTAAAAGGTCAAATTTGTGAAGAAGAAGTATCCCTGCACAACAGTCAGAATGCCTCAATATTGGTTGAGTGGCGTGTAAACACAAATTGTTTTAAATCATTAATAATAATAATATTACAATATATTAATAATAATAATATTATCAATAACTATAATCTTAGTATCAGGTCAAAAGAACCTCGGTCATAATAGTACAAATTGTCGGTATAACTTCTTAATATCTAACACAGTTTATAAAATAGCAGAAGCAGTGAAGACAACAACAAACACTGTTTCCCACTATGGAGATTTCGTCAACATACAGGCAAGCCAATTTTATATTTTCATTAATTTATTTATTTATTTACTAATTTTACTCTGTTTTATGTTTCAGGTTCCGGTTCCGGTCAGCGAGTCAGCGTGTATGCTGAAGCTCCCACACCAGGAGGACTACGTTCCCGGATACAGGTAAGTACAAACAAAAAGAAACCTTTTGATAGAGTCGACTCTACCAAAATAAATCCTTGGCTCTATCCAATAGCTCAACTTACGTTAATACACGCGATTTGGTTAGGTTAGGTTAGGTTAGGTTAGGTTAGGTTAGGTTAGGTTAGGTTAGGTTAGGTTAGGTTAGGTTAGGTTAGGTTAGGTTAGGTTAGGTTAGGTTAGGTTAGGTTAGGTTAGGTTAGGTTAGGTTAGGTTAGGTTAGGTTAGGTTAGGTTAGGTTAGGTTAGGTTAGGTTAGGTTAGGTTAGGTTAGGTTAGGTTAGGTTAGGTTAGGTTAGGTTAGGTTAGGTTAGGTTAGGTTAGGTTAGGTTAGGTTAGGTTAGGTTAGGTTAGGTTAGGTTAGGTTAGGTTAGGTTAGGTTAGGTTAGGTTAGGTTAGGTTAGGTTAGGTTAGGTTAGGTTAGGTTAGGTTAGGTTAGGTTAGGTTAGGTTAGGTTAGGTTAGGTTAGGTTAGGTTAGGTTAGGTTAGGTTAGGTTAGGTTAGGTTAGGTTAGGTTAGGTTAGGTTAGGTTAGGTTAGGTTAGGTTAGGTTAGGTTAGGTTAGGTTAGGTTAGGTTAGGTTAGGTTAGGTTAGGTTAGGTTAGGTTAGGTTAGGTTAGGTTAGGTTAGGTTAGGTTAGGTTAGGTTAGGTTAGGTTAGGTTAGGTTAGGTTAGGTTAGGTTAGGTTAGGTTAGGTTAGGTTAGGTTAGGTTAGGTTAGGTTAGGTTAGGTTAGGTTAGGTTAGGTTAGGTTAGGTTAGGTTAGGTTAGGTTAGGTTAGGTTAGGTTAGGTTAGGTTAGGTTAGGTTAGGTTAGGTTAGGTTAGGTTAGGTTAGGTTAGGTTAGGTTAGGTTAGGTTAGGTTAGGTTAGGTTAGGTTAGGTTAGGTTAGGTTAGGTTAGGTTAGGTTAGGTTAGGTTAGGTTAGGTTAGGTTAGGTTAGGTTAGGTTAGGTTAGGTTAGGTTAGGTTAGGTTAGGTTAGGTTAGGTTAGGTTAGGTTAGGTTAGGTTAGGTTAGGTTAGGTTAGGTTAGGTTAGGTTAGGTTAGGTTAGGTTAGGTTAGGTTAGGTTAGGTTAGGTTAGGTTAGGTTAGGTTAGGTTAGGTTAGGTTAGGTTAGGTTAGGTTAGGTTAGGTTAGGTTAGGTTAGGTTAGGTTAGGTTAGGTTAGGTTAGGTTAAGGGGTCTCGCGTCGGTGGATCGTCTTGAAATTTGGTATACGGGGGTCTTTTGAAATGCCCCTTCTTCTGGACCCCCATTTTGGGGGTCTATCGGCACTGGTTCTGGTACCTCCCATACAAAAGTTTGTTTTTTTTATGGTTTTTTCAAAATAATTTTGAACTTTATGTACCTTTGGTCATGAAATATACATTACCCAAAAATTTCATGTTTTCCGCGTCGATCAACACCAATTTTATTACTCTGTGACCAAAAATAACGATTTTAGACCCGGGTTCAATTATTTCGGCGATATATAAACCAGCTAAGTAGACCCCTGATTCTATACAAGTGTTATGGTATGGGAGGTCTATCTTGATGGTTATGTTTTGTATGGTGAATATCTGTATAATAAATCAGAAAATTCGAACTTTGAAGTTTGGGATGACATTTCGGATGAACTTGGGTGAACTTTTGGATGAGTTTGGGTGAACTTGGGATGAGTTTGGAAGAACTTTGGGATGAGTTTGGGTGAACTTTGGGTGAACTTTGGGATGAGTTTGGGTGAACTTGGGATGAGTTTGGAAGAACTTTGGGATAAGTTTGGGTGAACTTTGGGATGAGTTTGGGTGAACTTGGGATGAGTTTGGAAGAACTTTGGGATGAGTTTGGAAGATTTTGGCATGAGTTTGGAAGAACTTTGGGATGAATTTGGAAGATTTTTGGGACGAGTTTGGAAGATTTTGGGATGAGTTTGGAAGAACTTTGGGATGAGTTTGGAAGATTTTTGGGATGAGTTTGGAAGATTTTTGGGATGAGTTTGGAAGATTTTTGGGATGAGTTTGGAAGATTTTTGGGATGAGTTTGGAAGATTTTTGGGATGAGTTTGGAAGAACTTTGGGATGAGTTTGGAAGATTTTGGGATGAGTTTGGAAGAACTTTGGGATGAGTTTGGAAGATTTTTGGGATGAGTTTGGAAGAACTTTGGGATGAGTTTGGAAGATTTTTGGGATGAGTTTGTAAGATTTTTGGGATGAGTTTGGAAGAACTTTGGGATGAGTTTGGGTAAGGTTAGGTTAGGTTAGGTTAGGTTAGGTTAGGTTAGGTTAGGTTAGGTTAGGTTAGGTTAGGTTAGGTTAGGTTAGGTTAGGTTAGGTTAGGTTAGGTTAGGTTAGGTTAGGTTAGGTTAGGTTAGGTTAGGTTAGGTTAGGTTAGGTTAGGTTAGGTTAGGTTAGGTTAGGTTAGGTTAGGTTAGGTTAGGTTAGGTTAGGTTAGGTTAGGTTAGGTTAGGTTAGGTTAGGTTAGGTTAGGTTAGGTTAGGTTAGGTTAGGTTAGGTTAGGTTAGGTTAGGTTAGGTTAGGTGAGGTTAGGTTAGGTTAGGTTAGGTTAGGTTAGGTTAGGTTAGGTTAGGTTAGGTTAGGTTAGGTTAGGTTAGGTTAGGTTAGGTTAGGTTAGGTTAGGTTAGGTTAGGTTAGGTTAGGTTAGGTTAGGTTAGGTTAGGTTAGGTTAGGTTAGGTTAGGTTAGGTTAGGTTAGGTTAGGTTAGGTTAGGTTAGGTTAGGTTAGGTTAGGTTAGGTTAGGTTAGGTTAGGTTAGGTTAGGTTAGGTTAGGTTAGGTTAGGTTAGGTTAGGTTAGGTTAGGTTAGGTTAGGTTAGGTTAGGTTAGGTTAGGTTAGGTTAGGTTAGGTTAGGTTAGGTTAGGTTAGGTTAGGTTAGGTTAGGTTAGGTTAGGTTAGGTTAGGTTAGGTTAGGTTAGGTTAGGTTAGGTTAGGTTAGGTTAGGTTAGGTTAGGTTAGGTTAGGTTAGGTTAGGTTAGGTTAGGTTAGGTTAGGTTAGGTTAGGTTAGGTTAGGTTAGGTTAGGTTAGGTTAGGTTAGGTTAGGTTAGGTTAGGTTAGGTTAGGTTAGGTTAGGTTAGGTTAGGTTAGGTTAGGTTAGGTTAGGTTAGGTTAGGTTAGGTTAGGTTAGGTTAGGTTAGGTTAGGTTAGGTTAGGTTAGGTTAGGTTAGGTTAGGTTAGGTTAGGTTAGGTTAGGTTAGGTTAGGTTAGGTTAGGTTAGGTTAGGTTAGGTTAGGTTAGGTTAGGTTAGGTTAGGTTAGGTTAGGTTAGGTTAGGTTAGGTTAGGTTAGGTTAGGTTAGGTTAGGTTAGGTTAGGTTAGGTTAGGTTAGGTTAGGTTAGGTTAGGTTAGGTTAGGTTAGGTTAGGTTAGGTTAGGTTAGGTTAGGTTAGGTTAGGTTAGGTTAGGTTAGGTTAGGTTAGGTTAGGTTAGGTTAGGTTAGGTTAGGTTAGGTTAGGTTAGGTTAGGTTAGGTTAGGTTAGGTTAGGTTAGGTTAGGTTAGGTTAGGTTAGGTTAGGTTAGGTTAGGTTAGGTTAGGTTAGGTTAGGTTAGGTTAGGTTAGGTTAGGTTAGGTTAGGTTAGGTTAGGTTAGGTTAGGTTAGGTTAGGTTAGGTTAGGTTAGGTTAGGTTAGGTTAGGTTAGGTTAGGTTAGGTTAGGTTAGGTTAGGTTAGGTTAGGTTAGGTTAGGTTAGGTTAGGTTAGGTTAGGTTAGGTTAGGTTAGGTTAGGTTAGGTTAGGTTAGGTTAGGTTAGGTTAGGTTAGGTTAGGTTAGGTTAGGTTAGGTTAGGTTAGGTTATGTTAGGTTAGGTTAGGTTAGGTTAGGTTAGGTTAGGTTAGGTTAGGTTAGGTTAGGTTAGGTTAGGTTAGGTTAGGTTAGGTTAGGTTAGGTTAGGTTAGGTTAGGTTAGGTTAGGTTAGGTTAGGTTAGGTTAGGTTAGGTTAGGTTAGGTTAGGTTAGGTTAGGTTAGGTTAGGTTAGGTTAGGTTAGGTTAGGTTAGGTTAGGTTAGGTTAGGTTAGGTTAGGTTAGGTTAGGTTAGGTTAGGTTAGGTTAGGTTAGGTTAGGTTAGGTTAGGTTAGGTTAGGTTAGGTTAGGTTAGGTTAGGTTAGGTTAGGTTAGGTTAGGTTAGGTTAGGTTAGGTTAGGTTAGGTTAGGTTAGGTTAGGTTAGGTTAGGTTAGGTTAGGTTAGGTTAGGTTAGGTTAGGTTAGGTTAGGTTAGGTTAGGTTAGGTTAGGTTAGGTTAGGTTAGGTTAGGTTAGGTTAGGTTAGGTTAGGTTAGGTTAAGGGGTCTCGCGTCGGTGGATCGTCTTGAAATTTGGTATACGGGGGTCTTTTGAAATGCCCCTTCTTCTGGACCCCCATTTTGGGGGTCTATCGGCACTGGTTCTGGTACCTCCCATACAAAAGTTTGTTTTTTTTATGGTTTTTTCAAAATAATTTTGAACTTTATGTACCTTTGGTCATGAAATATACATTACCCAAAAATTTCATGTTTTCCGCGTCGATCAACACCAATTTTATTACTCTGTGACCAAAAATAACGATTTTAGACCCGGGTTCAATTATTTCGGCGATATATAAACCAGCTAAGTAGACCCCTGATTCTATACAAGTGTTATGGTATGGGAGGTCTATCTTGATGGTTATGTTTTGTATGGTGAATATCTGTATAATAAATCAGAAAATTCGAACTTTGAAGTTTGGGATGACATTTCGGATGAACTTGGGTGAACTTTTGGATGAGTTTGGGTGAACTTGGGATTAGTTTGGAAGAACTTTGGGATGAGTTTGGGTGAACTTTGGGTGAACTTTGGGATGAGTTTGGGTGAACTTGGGATGAGTTTGGAAGATGTTTGGGATGAGTTTGGGTGAACTTTGGGATGAGTTTGGGTGAACTTGGGATGAGTTTGGAAGAACTTTGGGATGAGTTTGGAAGATTTTGGCATGAGTTTGGAAGAACTTTGGGATGAATTTGGAAGATTTTTGGGACGAGTTTGGAAGATTTTGGGATGAGTTTGGAAGAACTTTGGGATGAGTTTGGAAGATTTTTGGGATGAGTTTGGAAGATTTTTGGGATGAGTTTGGAAGATTTTTGGGATGAGTTTGGAAGATTTTTGGGATGAGTTTGGAAGATTTTTGGGATGAGTTTGGAAGAACTTTGGGATGAGTTTGGAAGAATTTTGGGATGAGTTTGGAAGAACTTTGGGATGAGTTTGGAAGATTTTTGGGATGAGTTTGGAAGAACTTTGGGATGAGTTTGGAAGATTTTTGGGATGAGTTTGGAAGATTTTTGGGATGAGTTTGGAAGAACTTTGGGATGAAGTTGGGTTAGGTTAGGTTAGGTTAGGTTAGGTTAGGTTAGGTTAGGTTAGGTTAGGTTAGGTTAGGTTAGGTTAGGTTAGGTTAGGTTAGGTTAGGTTAGGTTAGGTTAGGTTAGGTTAGGTTAGGTTAGGTTAGGTTAGGTTAGGTTAGGTTAGGTTAGGTTAGGTTAGGTTAGGTTAGGTTAGGTTAGGTTAGGTTAGGTTAGGTGAGGTTAGGTTAGGTTAGGTTAGGTTAGGTTAGGTTAGGTTAGGTTAGGTTAGGTTAGGTTAGGTTAGGTTAGGTTAGGTTATGTTAGGTTAGGTTAGGTTAGGTTAGGTTAGGTTAGGTTAGGTTAGGTTAGGTTAGGTTAGGTTAGGTTAGGTTAGGTTAGGTTAGGTTAGGTTAGGTTAGGTTAGGTTAGGTTAGGTTAGGTTAGGTTAGGTTAGGTTAGGTTAGGTTAGGTTAGGTTAGGTTAGGTTAGGTTAGGTTAGGTTAGGTTAGGTTAGGTTAGGTTAGGTTAGGTTAGGTTAGGTTAGGTTAGGTTAGGTTAGGTTAGGTTAGGTTAGGTTAGGTTAGGTTAGGTTAGGTTAGGTTAGGTTAGGTTAGGTTAGGTTAGGTTAGGTTAGGTTAGGTTAGGTTAGGTTAGGTTAGGTTAGGTTAGGTTAGGTTAGGTTAGGTTAGGTTAGGTTAGGTTAGGTTAGGTTAGGTTAGGTTAGGTTAGGTTAGGTTAGGTTAGGTTAGGTTAGGTTAGGTTAGGTTAGGTTAGGTTAGGTTAGGTTAGGTTAGGTTAGGTTAGGTTAGGTTAGGTTAGGTTAGGTTAGGTTAGGTTAGGTTTTTTTTTTTTTTTTTTTTTTTTTTTATCCGTCCTCCTCCACCTATTTTCCCCTGACAATTATCAGGGACCTTTTTTAGGTTTATGTTGAACATGTTATTTTAAATTTAAATATTGCTACGAAATTGTAGCTTATATTGATTCTATTCATTTAATAGTTTGATCTCTTTTTATTTTACCAAATTTTATTATGTTATTTTATTGTTCAACGTTATTTATATTTACGATATTTGTTTTTGAATCCAGAATATCTATTCAATTTTAATTATATATGTGTATATATTATAAGTTTTTAAACTATAAGTCATCTTATCACTAAAAGTCAATGTTATCATACTATTGTATGGAGTCAAATTTTTTATAATGTGTCTTAATTTATGTAGTTGTTTTGTTTGCATAATATGTTAATTAGTTTGACATTTGCAAGTTTTTAAGTTTTGTGGGAGTATGTATAGTGATATTTATAAATATATTTGGATTTAGCACATTTCGATAGTTGATTAAGTATTTTATGTATGTTTCTATCTTATTTTATTTTGAGTTTTGTTAGATACAATATTATCATAACCTTTTTATTTATTCCTATTTACTTTCACCAGTACATACTTGTAATTTATTAAATTACAGGTTGTACGAGTTTTTCAAAGAATTTGTTCGAATAAAACAAAGGACTATCATAGTTTCTTTGTCTTATTCCTTTTTATTGCATCATTTGCTACTTTTGTGCAGAATGTCAACAGATACGGCCTGGATTCTTTACTGGCCATCATTTCCCATAATGATGCCTCCGTTAAATTCACGTTGGTTTCGCATTCCAGGTTGTACCTGTCGCCATCGTGTTTTGGGCATTCGAGTAGTAAGTGTAATATTGTTTCCTCTTTCTCTGTATCGCAGATACATGAGGGGCTGTCTTTGCACTTAAAGCGATTTAGGTACGCCGAGAACCCCCCATGCCCGGTTAACACTTGTGTCAGTGTGGGTGTAAGTTCGATTTTTTTCATTATTTTGTGTGCCTCGGAGACATTAGGGAAAAATATTTTTGTGATCCCTGAGGTTTCACCTTGAGTGTATCTTTGGTCCCATTTATCTATTGTGTTCCTCCTTATCTCGCCTTTTGCATAGGACACGGGGAACTTGTCGTAATGCGCGGAGGTTTTTGAGCTGAGGGCTGCCTGCTTGGCCAATTCATCCGCCCTTTCATTTCCAGGTACACCAACGTGAGCTCTCACCCAATAAAGTTTAAGTTCACATCCCTTGGTCCTTAGATCCGCAATGTTGCGTCTTATCGCGAAGGCCAAGGGGTGGGTGGTATTTGGGTCTTGAATTGATTGGAGAGCAGAACTCGAGTCGCTCAGCACAGCCGCCGTCCCTTGCCTTTCCTTCAGCAGGAGTTCTGTTGCCTGGAATAGCGCGTAGAGCTCGGCCTGGAAGACTGTGCAGAACGACTCGAGTTTCATCTTCTTCGATTTCTTTTCCACCCCATCTTTCCAATACGAATATGCTGCACCTACTTTCCCCTCCAATTTGCTCCCATCCGTGTATATTTGTATCTCAGGGAGCTGATGTTGTTCCAGGGTTTCGGGCAGCATATTGTTGAGGCTGTCGAAGTCGATGTCTTCCTCTTTTGCGGGATGTGGGGCCTGCAGGAAGGAGATGCGTTTTTCGATCTGTCGCTTGCCATAGTCGAGTGTCGTCGGTACCTCTCTCTTTGCTTCATAGAGCCAGGCCGCCTCTCTGATCCTGAGGTCTAATGGTAGTAGCCCAGCCAATATGAGTGCTGCATTGAGAGACACCGTACGATAGGCTTTACAGATCTTTTGTGCAAAGCCACGCTGGATGGTGTTGAATTGTTTTTGTACCATAATCTTTTCCGCTGCTGGTGCCCATGCGCTCGAGGCGTACATTATGACCGGCTCTATTACAGCCACGTAAATCGTTTTGATAATCTCCGGGCTCAGTCCCCATTCTAACCTCGCCGTTTTCGCCAACTGCTTATAAATGTTTGCAGCCTTACGACAGACATTGGCCACGTGCTTATTGAAGGTAAGTTTTTTGTCTATCGTAAGGCCGAGCAGCTTTATTTCGTCCACGATAGGTATGTCTACCCCGCCCATGTGCATGATTGGGGAATCAAACTTAAGTTTATTCGTCACAATCATGGCATTTGTCTTGTGTGCCGCGAACTTAAGCTTGTTTTTGTCTCCCCATTCATGCACATACGCGAGGGTCTGATTTACCTCTTCCTGTATTTTTTGGGTTGATTTCCCGGAGAACATCATCACGACGTCATCTGCAAATGCCTGTGCGTACACTCCTTGAGTGGCTAGGTCGTTCAAGAGCGGATCCAGCAGCAGATTCCAAAAAGTGGGCCCCCCTATGGAACCCTGGACGCAGCCCTTTTTTGTGCTCTTTCTAAATGATTTGCCAGCATAATGCAACACTACGCTCCTTTCTTCGAAGTAATGGTTGACCATTCTCCTCAGGTTCACAGGGCATTTTAGGATCATGAGCTGGTTTTTTATCGCAGGCCACCAGGCACTGTCGAAAGCCCCTTCGATGTCGAGTGATACTATCACCATTAGTTCCTTGTGTCGCAGGTTGCTTTGGACTTGCTGCATGAGGTCATACAGTGCATCCTCTGTGCTACGCTGCGGTACAAAGCCGTACTGTCTGGGGTTAGTCTTTGGTAGTAAGTGCCATCTGATCCTCCTTACTACCATTTTTTCGAGGACCTTCCCCAGGACTGACAATAGCCCAATCGGTCGGTACGACTTTGCTTTGGTATAGTCACTTTTTCCAGGCTTTCGCAGTACCACGACGGCTGCTTCTTTCCAGGGTGATGGAAAGCAAGACAATGTTAGGCATCTATTTAGAATCCCCAGGAAGACTTCTTTCGCCGCTGATATTGCTCTCATGCAGATATCAGCGGTGAATCCATCTGGTCCTGGGGCTTTCTTGGGATTGAACTCCCTTATTGTCCTGTTTAGTTCTGCCACCGTGAACGGTGGGTCTTCAGTGTCGTCCGATATTGAATTGCATAGCGTTTCTGCCGATCTTCTAATAGCTTCATGGATATTACTATCCTCTGCACTATTATCATCTGGATAAAATGTTTTGGCTAGCAATTCTACCGACTCTTCAGGACTTAAAGTTGCTCCATTTTCTACCAAGAGTTGGTCTTCGTGTCTTCCTGTCCTGCTTCTAATCACCCTGTATACACCATCCCACATACTTTCCCTGTCCTGTTTGGAGCAGTACTTTTTCCAACTCTCCGTTTGTGCTTTGGTTGCTTCATACTCATATTTTTCTTTTTGTTGCAGGTACTCATCAATTACGTGTTGGCGTCTCCGGGTTGCTGCGCATCTAATTCTACGCTTCGTCGTGTTTACTCTACCCTTCAATCGTTCCAGTTCGTCAGTCCACCAAGGTAAGTATCTTTTCTTCTTTCTAGTTTTTATGAGTGGAATAGTACCACGGCATGCTAAATGAATAGCGTTAATGTAAGTACTCACCGCAACTTCTAGCTCTTCTCTCTTTTCAATTTTAGCTATGTTATCTGCCGTGATAGTGTTCCCTTCTAGCGATTTCAGAAACCTCTCATCGAACCGACTCCAGTCTGCCCTCCGGGTATCGTAAATGCGGGTTGATTTCAGCCTCCCCTCCTCTAGAGGCCTTTCAAGACCAAGACTAAATGTAATTGCATTGTGGTCTGAACTGGTAATCAATGACTTGTCTACCTTCCAGTCCTTGATATGCCGCAGTAAACTAGGCGTGCACACTGTAACATCCACGTTACTTGTGAGATGGCGGCCACCTCGGACTGTGTCAAAGGTAGGATCGGTCCCCGAGTTCAGAATATGCATGTCAATCTCATCAAGAAAGCCTCCGAAAAGATTTCCTCTATCGTCTTCTGCCGCGCTTCCCCACCACGTACTCCATGCATTGATGTCGCCTCCAACAAGTATTTTATCAGTCTGCACTGACTCCAGAAGATTCCTAAGATCACTCAGGTAAGGTTCCAGCGGCTCACTGCCCTCGAAGTATACTGACACTATTCCGACCGTCCACTTGTCGCATTTAAGGCAAGCCACTGCTATATTTTCCGAGGTCATTGACTGTTGGCTTAAAACCTCAATTCCCTCATCGAACACGACAATGGCTGCCTTAACTGGTTTAGTCCTGTCGGTCTCTTTCTGTATGACTCGAGTTCCATTTCGTCGCCTAAGCTCCCCCAAAGATCCAACATAGGGCTCCTGAATCAGTGCAAAACTGGTTCCTCTTTTGTAGGCCTGTTGGTAGAGCTCTTCAGTTGCCAGCTTACTCCTTTGGAGGTTTGCCTGGACCACCCCATAAGATTTTATTGCATCCGTTGTCTCCGAGGCTACGTTCTCTATGGCGCCTCTGGTGCCCTTAGCAATAAGCAACACTCGACCTGGCTATTGCGTCCCAACGTTTGCGGATAGGACACTCACCATCAAAAGCGTTGTGATTGGTTACGTAGCCCTTTGCCAACCTGCAATTTCGGCACGTCGGAGTATCACCCGTGAGATACGACGGACATTCGGCCCTGAGGTGCGGGCCAGCGCAGTAACTGCACAAGTCAGCTGGTTCCTTGCACAGTCTGCGCCCATGCCCATACCCCAGGCATCGCGTACACTGCACGAGTGGACTTTGATCTTGGACTGCAACATACTGCAGGTCGACATGCACACGCCCTGCCACAGTCAGTTTTTGCCAGACCTTTGGTGAGACCTGTAAGACAACATGATTTTCGTGAGGGTTCCTCGCTCTTCTTCGGTACCTCACCATGGCTCTAAACTCATTTTCCCCCAGGTCACCCAGTAGGCTGGCGTTCTGGGTCCTGAGCGATGCCACTATATCGTCGTCCTTGTTGAAGGTGAGGAGATTCTTGATGATAATCAAGGGGTCTTTATTTTTCGCCTCTTCCACAGTGAGATGTGTATCTGTGGCAGTGATCCTCTCGCTCACCTTCTT